>CM031969.1:33740784-33765940 GCA_018804465.1 Populus tomentosa
TTTTAAGCTTGTTTTCTGTTGATTTCATTATATGACTACAACCTTTCATCTCCAGTGACTCGTAGCTTTCCAGCTGAGAATTTATTTGTTCTTCGCATTGCGTCCTCGACCACAAGCATTGTTATGTATATCTATATGTGTGTGTGTGTGTTCTTTGGCTGTTAGGTGTGACGTTTCGGATTCCATGAACCAAAACATTTAAGCTACAATTAATGCACTAATTCTTCTCATCTTCTTCTCCGGTAGAAACCTAAACTTCTTGAAAAAGAAACGAACCAAGAACCCTAAGCTTCCTTTCAATCCTGGAAAAAACATCCTCACACTTTGCTCTAATGATTTTTAAGTATAACGCAAACCATATAGTAGTAATGAGTTCTTAGTGGAGTTTTGTGGTATCTGCATATGCTAACAATAAGTGTTAATTGAACGAATTCACAAAACACAAAAGGCTTGGGGTCAATTTAATTATTTATATGAATTGTTAACTAGCTTAATATATACTTTTTAATTGTTTGGTTACAAATGTTTTTTTTTTTTATTAATAATACCGATGGGGGGTTTGTAGGAGAGTATTTTTTATTTGAAAATATATTAAAATAATATTTTTTAAAATTTATTTTTGATATCAGTGTAAACGATTTAAAAACACAAATTAATTTTTAAAAAATTAAATTTTTTTAAAAATATACTTTAACCGTATTTCTAAATACACACCCTTGTAATATTATAGTTACCATGTATATTGTGTAGGTCCTTCTATATAATCTCGAATGAAAGAAAAAAATCTACAAAAATCCCAAAACCTGTTTAGAATTTCAATATTAATGTTGAAAAATCAATAAAATAATTCCATTGACAGAATCGAATCTTGGTCTCCTGGACAACAAAATTTTTTCCAGTATATTTCATTATTTAATTTAAAATTCAAGTTAAATAAAAATAAAAAATCATGATGGGATTGCAAGTTTGAACTATTATATTAAATTTAATAACAACACTGAAATTTGTTCTAAAATCTAGATAATATATATAATTTTTATATTCCAAAAAAATCTTGGTCCGCAACACAACCACAGGTAATAAACTAGTTTATACCAAATAAAAAATAATTTTTTTTTGAGAAACATGAAAATATAGGATCGATGATTATAAATATACCCAGAAACAAAAATCTATCATGTGCCTAATATGATTAATGCATATTAGTTGGGTATCAAAAGCTCATCAAGAAAGGGAGTATAGGCCCCGCCCATCCATCATATTAACGTTAAATCGATCAAGAAACATAAAAACAGAGCAAGAACTAATGTTCAAGTTTCATAAATAAAGCTTTACAGAATCCATTGTCCAGTAAAGAAACCGGTATCGCAAGGCTCTTCTTAGCCTATAGTCTCCGCAGACTCTACCCTCAGCTCTTTAAGCCAGTGTCTTGAACAGAACATGAGACGAATTGGACGAAGTTTACTTCAAGGACGAAGTTTTTCACGGCCCTCGGTACCTGCGAAAACAGAGACAACCTTGAGGCTGATCATGAGGGATCATACCTCCACCCATGGACGTGTCAATTGCCTCTAACATGAAAACAACCACCTCCATCTCCGGCCGTCTGTCTGGATTAGCATCCCAGCATCTCTTCATTATATTCGCAAGAGAGCTCGGGCAGCAACGAGGAATTTCTGGCCTCAGATTCTGTTATAATAGTAGTGATTGTTAAAATTATTATGAACACTGTATTATTATTGCTTCCAATAACTGGTAAGAAAAACTACTAAGCATCTGGAGAGACAGAGAGAGGGGGTAAAGGAGATATGTTACCAGATTAAAAGAAAGAGAAAAGGGTGGTAATTTGACATAAAAGCTTTGGTTGTGAGATGAGCTAGATAAAAACAGCCAAAAGGCTTGGATGTTGGTTTCTATGCTAGTAGGTGACGTTCGAATTTTGCAGAAAACCATGTACTGCCATTACCACATATTTTTCTGTAAAAGAAAGAAAAAACATTTAAAACACTTCATCTACCTGTCGCACAACAGCAGATGTCACTTCTGAGAAACTAAGATCGGGATATGGCATGTCACAGCAGTATATCTCCCACAGGCAGATACCAAAACTGTACACATCACACTTTCTGTTGTACGGATTACCATTGAGAACCTGCCCGATCACAATACTTGGATGATAGATAGGATAAAAATGTTATCAAAACTGAAATGAATGCTTGGAAATTTGACGAGTAACTTGAGGAGTTGCGATTCATTGACAATCAACCATTAGAATATGTGGAGCATGCAATTAAAACTAAAAGATATCACTGTTCTTCATGACAGAACTTCAGTCAGAAATCGACATTCAAGACTCAGAGACTGTTGTTTCATTGATAAAGCACCTTAATATTCAAGGCTCGGAAAAGCAGAATACCTCTGGTGCCATGTACCCAAGCGTTCCAGTCTCGCCAGTCATGTCATGAGGATTTGATGCCTCGATGCGAGCAACCCCAAAGTCAGCTAATTTCACTGTACGTGTCTTGTCCAGAAGCATATTTTCAGTTTTGACATCTCTGTGGACAATCTTCTTAGAATGGAGATAGCTCAACCTGAAAGTAATTCCAAATGGCAGCTTCAATAATTTCACATTGCATGGTTTGCTACAATATCAAAGACTGAAAGCATCCAAAATTAAGCTTTCAATCCAAATGATTTGAAAGTCAAAATAAACACAGATGGACGTGAGTATCTGACCCTCTTGCAAGATCTAGTGCCAACTGAACAACCACTTTAAAAGCAAGCTTCCTTCTCCTATTCTTTATGAGGTAAGATTTCAAAGCACCCCCAGGGCAATATTCGACAACAACACAGCAAATGTTACTTGGCATGCCAATGTGACCATTCTCTGTTTGTATGTTTAACTCTGATGAACCAATTGTAGCCCCAATAAACTGCAGAAGGGATTTGGCTTGATTCAAAGCAAGAAGATATGAACATGAGCTAAACATTGAAACCTCCATATCGAAGATGTTAACGATATACTTGAAGAAAGTACAAATTGAAATGCTCCGGAAAAACTATGTTCGAAAACATTAAGCAATAAACATATTGAATACATTAAGAAATGTCATAAAAATTAACAACAACGTCAACCACTATTGTCACTACATCTCCAACATTCTCTCGTTAGCATATCATATTTATACGTTTTATCCAATTCTCCATTAAAATTTGCTATCAAGTAACCAAACGAGGGACGCATTAGAAAGGATATCACGTTATTGATTTAAATCTTAAAATTATAGAACAAAGAAAGGTTGCATGTTTTCAAACTTTCTGTTAGGTTTGTATTATCTTCAGAAAGAGGAGAACGTCATACATGAAATGAAATCGTACCTTAGTCACGTTAGGATGATCAAGCTGGTGCCAAACGGCAACTTCTTGTGTAAAAGCAGCTCTCAGAGAAGCTACCTCGGCTTCCGATCGGTGTCCTTCCTCCCCCCAATCAAGAAGTTTAACTGGGCCAGAGGAAGAATAAAACACTTAACATACTAACTATTAATTTAGGAATATACCTCATGACTGGAGTTATCGACAGCCTCTTATGCAAGGCAGCTTTTTCTTATTTTTTTTATCTCACAATTTAATTTACATGAGAAAATAGAGGGAAATAATAAGTAAATAGATAAATTAGTAGGCAGCAGTTTGCCTGATAGCTGGGCAAGGATTTTCTTTGGTGTTTAGGTGGAACATGCACGTGGCGGCTTTATAACTAAGTTCTATCACTTGAGTTGTTCGATGTTGAATTTCTCTTCCACGTAAACATGAAATTTATTATTGAAATTATTTATGAATTCTGTTTTTTATACAAGAGAGGGAAAAATATATACCGAGTAATCTCAAACTTTTTTTTTTTTTAATTTCCCGAGAGTAAAGTAAAAGAAGACAGCAAAATAATTAAATAATAATAAGTTGGACACATGAAAGTTAAAGATAAACAGAAGAAAAGGCAATATTTTGTGCAGCAGCCAACTGCCAACTCATACAATCTCGTGAAATCACGGATTTTTGCAAACATGGATCTACAAGGATCCAGGATTATTAAGAGGTACACGCAAGTTAGAGAAAGCAAAACACTTTTCCTCGGCAAACTGCTGGTCTTAAACACAAATAATGAGATGGCTAATTCAAATTAATGGTCTGAATCTGCCATCTTTACGAAGCTTTCCTCAGCAAACCAGGCAGCGAATTCCTAATAATCAACATTTATGCATATTCTTTGCTAGAATTCCTTATCGTAAACTTGATAAAAAAAAAAATATAATTTTCTGTAATGGAGCCAGAGAACACCCCCTCCCTAGCTTCTAACAGCAACTGCATACCAAATTAGAGCAAGACATATAGAGGACATTAATTTCACAAACGCAGATAGCTAGTTTCTTGTGTTAATCAACGTCCTACACATTGGAAATGATACCAATGCACCGGAGGAGGAGGATCGGTAAGACATTTGAAGGTATAAAAAAGGGAATGCATATATATAGATATACGTACCAGCAACATCCTGGCCATCATAAATGCCACGGTGAACGGTGCCAAAGGTGCCACGAGCTATGACACTTTTGATGATGAGCTTGGAGGGGTCAATCTCCCATTCATGCCTTGTAGTTATGGTTGTACTGTTATTATTCTGGGTGAGTCTTTGCGTTTCTCCTTCTCCTTCGCCTTGATCTCCATCGTTCTTGCTTTTGTTCTTTTCCATCGTCCATGCTCTACTTAAATGCCTTTGCAGTTGTTCGTCCAAGCTCTTGAGATCTATTTGATCTGCTCTCACATACCCACCGCCACTTTCACTCTTTTGATCCTTCATCTCTCTTTCTTTCTTCTACTTCTAATATCAGATAGACCACAAGAAATCTTCGATGAGTTAATTATTGAGGAGTGTGAAAACTGGGTCAGAGACAACACGTAACTACTGCCTGTGAACCAGCGTGGGTTTTGGTTTATTGAATATCGAGTGTGGTGGTGTCGTTTTACTTTGTTTCTTAAATATCTCAATCTTTAAGCTATACTTGTTCTCGTGACGATGATGATATGCCCGTATGGAGCTGTAGCCTAAATAGAGTTTGGTTAAAACCTTTTTATTTTTTATTTTAAATTTTTTAATAATATATTGATGTTAAAAATAAATTTTAAAAAATAAAAAATATTATTTTAATATATTTTTAAGTGAAAAATACTTTAAAAACAACCGTTATCATAATATTATTGTTGTGATTATAGCAAACTAGTGAGTGACCGAAGACTAAACTAGCACTGCCACTCTAACTTTAGCCACTGTTTGTTTTTACGGTGCAAAAATACTTATGAAAAATCTTAATTTTTTTAATTTTTAATGAATTTTTTGTGTTTTTAAATAGTTTTGATGTCCTGATGTTAAAAATAAATTTTTAAAAATAAAAAAAATATTATTTTGATGTATTTTTGAGTGAAAATTACTTTAAAAAGCAAGTGCTATCAAAATACCAAACAGATTATTACTAGTGTCTTAGGTCCGATTCTTACTCTAAAAGCATGTTTGAAATTATAGTTAAGATTGTTTTTCAAAGTGTTTCATGTTTTGAAATACATTAAAATAATATTTATTTTATTTTATAAAATTTATTTTTTGATATTAGTATATCAAAACTAACCAAAAATATAAAAAATAGTAATTTAAAGCTAAAAAACTTAATTTTGTTAAAAAATACAATCCAATCATAATCTCAAACACTGTTTAGTTGTTTACTACAATTGCAATAAGTCAAATCATTAAAGTAACTAATGAAAATATGGTTTAACAGCTAGTTTACCAAACCAAGCATAATTTTTTGTTTGGTAAATGATTTAAATAGTTTTTTAAAATATTTTTTATTTGAACAAAAAAATTTTTTTTATGTATTTTTCAATAATTTTGAGTTGTTAATATTAAAAAATATATTATTTTAATATATTTTTAATTAAAAAAAACTTATACAAAAATATCATATATTATATTACCAACATACGCTAAAATCTTTAAGTTTCTTCTTACATACCATACCATGTAATAGGAAAACCCTACGATGCCTTTGCTATAAGTTCAATTTCAATGTCATTGTCCTTCAATTGATGACATGATGGTACATATGCTTTACATTATATACTCTTATAAGTATGTACTGAATTGAAAATGGAGATACTTTCTAGGTTACCCTTATTATATTATAAATAAAGTTAAAAGATGTGTAAAAAACATAGTTTTCTTACCCCCATTAATATTGTGAATTATAATAATAATATATAGTATTGATTTATTTTTGGGTGTATTTTGAACCCCCTTTATTACTTTGGTTATTGATTATTTTATTTAGTCCTTATATAATATAGTTTTGGAGGCTTAGAGTTGATAATTTATTTTAATTTGTTTTTTATATGATTATTTCAGTATAAACAAATATCCTAACATCATATTGGTATTAGAAAAAAATCCCAGTATCGTAATATGATCTATTTAAAAAAAAAAACAAGTTTAGTTAAATAAAAAATTATTTGAAAAAAAACTAGGTTAATAAACTTTATGGAGTCAATAACCTAGTTTGTGAGTTTGGTGAAATAACCCTGATTGCTCCAGTTTGCGGGTTTAGCAGGGTAATTTTTTTTCCTTTCTAATTGAACTAAATTATGTGGTTGCCTATTTTCTTTTTATCATATAGTTAAAAAAAAACATGTTATAAAATTTTAGAAAGTTCATGGGCCTATTGACGGGCATGACGAGTTTAACTTTTTTCTTCTTTTTTTATAAATTTTTTTTATTTCATCATTTGATAATAGACTGATTGAGAATTAAATTTCATAATATATTTCATTTTATTTTTTTATAAGGTTATCATAGTCTTAAAAAAAGAGTCTTAGTATTGGTTTAACGCTTGATTTTGCAATCATCTATTTATGTTATCATATAGTTGAATAAACAATGGTTTAGAAAAAATAACAAGTTATTAATTCCAATGTACTAGATTTGTGGGTTTTACGTGTTGACCCGAGTTACCCAATTCACGGGTTTAGTGGGTTTACCCATCAAACTTGTTATGTTTTTTTTTTAGTTTTTGGTTCTTTAATTTTTTTTATTTTTTTATTTCACTCTTATTTAATATTGGATTGGTTGAGAAATGGAATTTATGGTTTATTTTTTTCTACTTTCTATAGAGTTATCACGATTTCAAATAAATATTTTTTTTCTAGGTTGATGCTTGATTTTGAAAGCATCTAATGTTATCATAAAATTAAATAAAAATAACTTACAAATACAATAAAGTTATTAAACCTATTGAAGTTTATAACCCAGGTCACAAAGTGACCAAGGTCAATCTAATCTAGCATCGTTTCAATATAAAAAATTTGTTGTCTTAAAGTTTTTTTTAAAAGCTATATAATGTTTTTACCGGTCATCCAAGTTGTTTTTGGACCTATTAAATAGAGTACTTCACTTTGGATAAGCTCCCATGTGGTTTAATTTGAAACTCAAGATAGACAAGGAGCCGGGTTGACAAGTTTTAAGATTAAACTGTTTGATTGGATTTAATGATACTGCTAAAAAAATCTTCATACTCTTAATATTTCTTTTAAATTTAGCAAAAGAATAATTTGACCAACAAGAAAGTGCGGACAAATGTGCTAGTAATACACTAAAAGAACTAGGGGTTTATCCTTTCTACTTGTAAGCAACTCTTTTTTTTTTTTTTTATGTTTTCATCCATCTTTTTAGAATTTCATCCTCAGATTTTTTTTGTTTGATTTGATCATTTTTGGGCCTAATTCCATGAGATAAAGCTTTAAAATATTATAGAAAGATAAAATTAAAAGTGAGAGAATCACAATCTAAAACATGGTGAAAATGTATAACCAATCAAAGTTTTTAGAATTCTAATTTTCTTCTAAAGGTTTATTTTGTTTGTTTTCCAATCCTTGGGTTTGAGAGGGGAGAGAGAAACTTATTGAAAAATGATGAAATTGTCGCTTAACCCTAATTTGAGAACAAAAAAGAAAGGATCTTTATGTCAATAAGTTCCTATTCTTAAGAGGAGTTCATTGAATGTGTTTTTTTTATCTCTAAACATAGCGGGTAAGGCATATTGGATTTGGTTTTTATTTTTGGGATTCAATTTATTTTCATTTTTTGAAGTGATTTTAGAGTGTTTTGGGCTTATTGCATGGTTTATATAGGTTTTTATGGCCTTTTTTTATGTTTTTTTAGGTGATAATAGGTTAAAAAATGGATTTTTAGTACTAACCCCTCCTCTTAATTTTTTGACTCCCATACTGGTGATTGGATTCTAGGCAGTAACCTAGAAGGTGACCTATCACTCATTTTTTTAAAAGAAGCGGATGATTTTTCATCTGCTATAAGGTAAAAATAACAAAACCAGGCACAAGATAGGGGTGGTAGGTCCATGCATATGTGTTTTTTTTTTTTTAAGGGCTAGGCATGCTAGACCACTTAAGGCATGCCTAGCCTTTTTTTACTTTGATTATTTTTGTCAGTTTTCACCCTTTAACATTAGGTTTTTATTGATTTTTTAAAAAACTTTATCCTTAAATATTTGATTGATTTTAAATTGGTGTTTATAATTTGTTTTGGTTTGTTTTTTATGAGATTTTTATAGTCTCAAACAAATATACTACAGAAATATAAGTTAATGATATCTTTATCTACCTTTCTAGAGATTTCTTCAGTGATTTTGTTAGTGTATATGCCTTAGAGTCAATCGGTTGGCTACACATGATGCTAACTTTGTTCATGTAAAGCATATATATTAATAATAAATGATTTCTCTTTAATATTTCTTTATGTTTGATTAATAAATCTAGAGTACAGATAAATTTCTTAAGATAAAAATGATATACAAGGAAATTACAAATTGGTTATAATAACCTTGGGTGTGAGGGATACCTGAAACTAGTAAATATGTTCTTGTCAGATGACATGTACACTAAACTAGCCCGCATGATAACTTCATATGGAGAGATCACTTGTGTCTATGGAAAGACTCATATGATAGTTATATAAGTAATCCTTAAAATTAAGATCACTAAGTTATCTTATATAGAAAATATTAGGCCTTGATTCTGACTACACAGTAGCTTAATCAAAGTTTACAAGAAGTTGATATTAGGTATAACATAAATTATATAAAGATATTTAATTAATTAAGAGATGATTCATCATCCTAGATGAATTAAAAAAAAATATATTTGAAAAAAGTTTCAAATCTCGTTCAAGTAATCAATGACTATGAAATTGAGAACAAATATGATTTGAAAGAGCAAATACACTCCATGCTCAAATATCCAAATCAAAAACTTCTTGATGAAGAGATAATAATTACACTAAAACTTGGTCACATAAAAGTTAAGTCAAATCACTTATGAATTTTCTAATATTTAGGGATCATAAAACATTGCTAAAGGGTGTTCTTAAATATAAATAAATCAATTACTCAATTTATAATAAATTAAATAATTAAATTTATTAAATTTTATTTTATTTAGGATTATTAGTTACATTTGGGTTAACATTTTAGGAAACCTCATGGTTCACACACATTAAAAATCATTGATAAATAATTAAGATGAGATGATTAATCAAACGAGACTTGATTATAAATAAGTTTTAGAAATTGAGGACCATAATTTAATTTATATAGGGGATTATAATTCTTAATTAGAAAAATCAAGAAGGGACTCCATTGCATAAATCTCTAAAATTATCCTAAAATAATATATGTGATATTATTTAGAGGGAAAAGTGACATTTTTTTCATTCATAAAGTTGTCAGGTTTTTCCTATAAAAAAATATTATGTCTCATATTTTGTTTTATTCAAAACATATGATACAAAAAAACCTAGAAAAAAAAAAGTTAGCACTTAAGACATAACAATCCTCTCTATCTTAAAAGAGTTTTCTGAAATTTTTTATCTTGTAGTTCATATGGATTATTGTTAGAAATTGAACAGTTGAATGACTTGTGATTTGCGATAACTCATCCATGATACTACAATATAACTTCTTTGGTTGCATTAGCTTTTTTAAGGTATGGAAATGCAACTTTATGATGAAACACTATAATAATCAAAGTGCTATCCAAAACTACTCATAATTATGTTTTTCATGAGCATACTAAATCCATAGAGAATGATTGTCAATTGTCCAACAACATATTTACATTGTACTATGTGTTACCCTTTATTGCATTAATTTATCATTCTTATAGATATTTTCACAAAATCCTTATCCATTGATATCTTTTAAGATTTAGTTTTCAAGCTCAAGGTCGTGTCATGTAAAATCCTGAAACAAAATAAAATAAAATTATATTATATACATGATAAATAAAAGTAATAATTAAGAAATTAAATAGGAAAATATGAAGGACATAACGAATGTGACTTAAATTGTAAAGAAAAGGAAAGAATGGGGGCCAATGTATAATTAGGAAGAACGAGGGCTATAAATACCCCATTCATTCCTCTTTTATGGCCGGCTGGAAATTAAAAAAAAAAAGGGGAAGAGTGCAAATTTTCTTCTTCAAAATAGAGAAAAAACACCAAATCACCTAGGACTATACAAACCTAGAACCTCCAAGTAGAGATGACAACTAATAACAAGGACTCTAACAAGGATAAAACAAGTGCAGAATTGAAGAAAAAGAGGGAGAAGGGGCCCACTACAGGCTTGAGAAAAGGGGCCGAAATCTTCAATTTACATGAGTTGAAATTCTGAAATTTCTAAAGGTATGGACACTAGACTTGATTGTATAAAACAAGTTACCAATTAATCAAGAATTATGCATAAATTTCAGATTTTATAAATTAGGGTTCTTGAAGGAAGATTTCAGGGAAATGCAAAAATTGATAGAATGAGGTTAGTAAGCTAACATAAGATGCTCTGAACTTGAAAAAAAAACACACAAAATTGTTAATGAAAAAAAAATCATTGACTCAAAACTCAAGTGGCCGACCATGTGAGGATAGAAAAGAGGAGGAAAGGGATTCTAAAATTTGGGATTAATGAGCACTTACGACATACGTAGAATGTGGACAATGAATGAGTGTGGTAATAAAAAAATCAGCTAGAAAAAAAAAAAAGGATCCTTAGTTCACTTAGACTAAGATCAACCAAGAGCTAAATAAAGGGGAAAAAGAAGAATTCTGGTGTATTATGTATTTTTTTAGGCATGAACCAGTTATAGTAGAAAGCTCACTTGAGAATCATCAAGGAATTCTAGACATATTCGTCACTCTTATTCTAGGGGATATTAGGGCCTTAGAACAATAAAATTTGGGAAACACCTCTTATAGAAATTATGGTATGAGATGTTAGCTTTCCAATGAATCCAACCTCACTCAATTTAGAGCTCTAGAGCTCCAGATAAGTTACTATATGAGAAAAGGTCAAATTGTCGCCCCTGCTGGCAGATTCAATGAGAATTAATAAAACTAGGAGATATAGCCGCGATAGGGGCATAAAACCGTTGTCTTTCCCACCAAAATTCTTGTAATATCGAACCTTAACACTAGTAGGGAATAAACCACATTTGAAAAATAAAATTGATGATGTGTGTAATGACTTAAAACAATGAAATGTAAAGAGTAAATGTTATTGTTGTTGCTTTGCTCTTTGTGAAATGAAAACCGGCCATGAACTAATGTGGTGTACTTGTGAATTCAGGAGGAACCATAGTGGGAGAACAACAACAAGAAAGGAATGCAAATCAAGCATCGGTGGCAGGTAGGTGTTCCACACCTATAGGAGTTATTAGTGTCGACAACGACCTCCTCAGAACTTGGAGGTGGATAAGAAAATGGGTAAATCAGAAGAAGATTAATGTGTAATAATAAAAAATAAAACCATAAGTAGGTTGTGGAAGGATAGGCTTTATATATAGTAAGAGAAGTGTCAAATGTGATTCTTTTTTTTCAGATTAATTATGATTATGCCTTATCGAGTGGGTACTTATATACGCAGATACATGTAGTAGTGATCCTCCATTATTTTGTTGTATTTTATTTATTTAATACAATTATCCTTTTATTTTGATGCTGCAGATCCTTCTGATTCATGTAAGAAGTAGTGTCTTAAGTGTCTAATTCTTTTACATGAATTAGGAAATTAGCATTTCCAATTCTTTTGTATGAATTAGGGATTTCATGTTCTTAATTCCTTTTGTATAACTTAGGGGTAACATCTTTATTTCTTCTGTATGAACTTGGAATGACACGGATATTGTTGTATTTGCTTTAGATAATTATATGACTAAAACAATGTTAGTATTCCCATATATTAATCTTAGAGACCTTCAGGATTTTATGCTTGTTGTATTAATGTTATTAATCAATTTTATTACTATTAATTTGTGTTGTAAATTATATGTTTGAAATAAATCCGTGGATTTTAATATAATGTGACTAATAATAATTATGGTCGTGATGCGACATAGATATGCGATGATTATGGATTGAACATTAGATATGTGCAGGATGAATTATTGATAAGTTGGGACCTCCTGGTATAGGGGAGACTCTACCAAAATTTTGGTAGAAATTTCATTATAATGTAAAATAAATCAAGATAAAAAAAATTACCTATAAAATTCAGTAATTTTAATTGCCTTGTCCAATTTTGGAATTGAAAATGTTACATGTCAACTTTCCTACCTTGAGTTCAAGGGGGAATATTAGATAATATTAGTTATACATAGGTTTTTTTATATATATATATAATAAGTTATATTTAGTTTTCATATTATAATTTTATATTAATGGAAGGCTATTATGATGGTATTTTTAAATTTGTAATGTATCTCAGATTTGGTGGATATATATATATAAATCTTATAAAATTGTTTTCAAAGTAATACAAACAAACTCTCTTCATTCTTTTATTTTGTTAGTTATAAGCAAATGCTACCTATATGCTTTGTAGTAAGATATGTCATGACTCTTATATGTAAGGTTAATAATGAGCATTCTTAAATAAAGTATTCTTAAATGGTACTGTAAAAGGGTAATACAATGTATTGAAAAAGATAAGAATGTGGTGAGAATCACATAAAAAAGAGAGAGAAGTGTGCTAAGTTCATGGGGGAGCTAGTATGCATGAAGTAAGAGCAAGAAGTTGTGCACACTCACTCCTACTATTGACAGGTGTACCTCTCTGATGATTGGTGCTTGCTCTTATGAACCTTTACCTAAAAGGCTTGGGTTTGCATGAGTTCCTTTCTAGTATGTGCGCATGCTTGCTTTCTTTGATCTTTTATTGAGATAAGATGACTTAAGTTGATATTGATATTTTGAAAGTCTCCAAAAATCCATGATATTATAGATTACAGTCAAGATTTCGTAATGGATATATAAACAATCAAATACTTTATATGTTATTTTAATATACCCTATAGCCAATTGGTTGGTTACACGTAATATTATTATATTCATGCAAATATATATTTATTATTAATAAAGACTTAATATATCTTTAATATTTATATTATATCATATTAATGAATCTAATATTTGATTTATGAATTTAGAGTAAATATAAGGTTCATGGGACATAAATGCTATGCCAATGAAATTATAAAGTTATTATAATTATGAGATTCCTATTGAATCAAAGTACTGTTTCTCAAATGTTTCTATAGTTGATACTCTTTTAAATACTAGATATTTATTAGAGCCATACAGATTGATACATGTTATGTTCTTTTCCTTATGAAAAGAAGCAGTTGTTCTTTTAAGCTGAGATATAAGAGATACATAGAACTAATATGTAGGTGCTTGTCATAAGACATGAATACTAAACTAACCCGCGTAAGAATTTCATATGAAGAAATCACATATGTCTATGGAAAAGGTCACATGATGGTTATATAAGTGATCCTTAAACTTGAGATCATTAAGTTATTTTATATAGAGAATGTTATGCTTTGATCTTATTACATGTTATCTTAATTGAGATAACAAAATGACATACATTGAGTATAACATAAACTATATAAAGGCACTTGAGATCAAGAGAGTATTCATCACCCCAGGTAAATTAGAAAAAATATTTTATTTATTCTCAAATAGTATTGTTAAGAAATCTTAGGTCAAGGTGGAATGACATTGGTTTCAAATCTTATTCAAACGATTAATGACTAATATGTAGAAAAAATAATAATTTAATATGTCAGACATATTTCATGCTATAATGTTAAATTTGAACATTATTGATGAAAAAATATTAATTATATTGAGAAACCGATCACTAAAAAATTAAGTCAAATCACTAATAACTTTTCTAATATTTGAAGCATCATGACACGTTATTAGACAATACACCTGATCTTCAAATTTAAATTAATCAATTGTTGAATTGATAATAAATTAAATTTATTTAATTTATTTAATTCTATTTAATTAGAATTAGAATTTATATTTGGACCAATTAGAAATTTTTTGGATCACACATTTAAGAACCATTAGTAAGAAATTAAATTAGGATGGTTTAATTAAGTATGACTTGATTAAAATATATTTTGAAAATTAAGGATTATAATATAATTAATACAAGGATTATATTTCTAGATCTAAAAAAATCAAGTAAGGACTTCATTAAGTTAATTTCTACAAAATTTCTTAATTAATGTATGAATATTATTCAGGGGATAAATTGATATTTTATCAATTTATAGGGTTTTCTAGATTTCCCTATAAATAGTAAGTTATGCCTCTTATTTTTTAAGGGTTATTTGTTAGACAAAAAAACTATGTAAGTTATAAAATATATAGAGAGATAACACTCTAGGAATATCAATATATCTCTCCTAAATAGGGATCACGAAATTTCTCACAGGTGGTTAGTATAGATTATCATTGGAGACGGGACAATTGAACTCTTCTGGTTTACAACAACCCAGCTTTTCAAGAATTATTTTAAATTAAAAAAAAATTAAATTTTCATGTAATAAATTTTTATATAACTTTAAATCATTTTAACGAGATTTTATAGATTTTCAAATAATTTTATTTTATTATTTCATTGCGTGTAAAATATTAAAAACCAACATTATAGGAATAAAGCTTGCAATGTCACTCCAAGAACATACATTTAGGAGCAGTAAAAAAAATTATTGATGACAGGTTTTATAGCCAGGGCTCCTTTAAACGTGACAAGAAATCTGTCACATTCCATGATATTATTTTCTAATAGTTGCATTTTTCTTGCTCTTCTTTCTAATGAGCTCCTTGACGTGTTGATGCCGGGAAGGGAAACAACTGGTAGTGTAGTTCCATTCCAGGGAAATCAAGCTTAATTTCCTATTCATGCAATATGCTTCTCAGATTCCTTTTGTAGCCATCCCCACTGTGCTATCATCTGCATCTTTGTATCTATACCATTTGGCACACAGAAGAAAATATCCAAAGTTGAGGATCCCCAAGCCAGCAATCACGTAATAGAAGTAATCCAATTTCCCTTTGTTAAGATCATCATCCAACCAATCTCCAGTTTTACTCCCTGAAGTAATTTGGTGGACTATAGAAACAAGGACACCACTGAGATAATTAGAGAGAGCACCGCCCGCGAAGAAGGCTGATCCGGCAATACTCCTCATATTTTCTGGGAATTGCTTATAGTAGAATTCAATCTGTGCAATATAATTGAAACCCTCAGAGAGTCCAGAAAGTGCAAGTTGTGGTATCAGCCACATACCAGACATTGATGATATGGAGCCACCTTTGTTCGTAAGGCCTAACGGTGGCCGTGTTAAAGCAATGTGCCTTCTATTTTCTTCGACCAATCCAGAAACAACCGTGCAAAGAATCGCTAGAATCATTCCAATCCCCATTCTTTGAAGCAATGTTATCCCACCGTCTTTGCCGGTAAGCCTTTGAAGAAATGGAACGATGATTCTGTCGTAGAGGGGAATCCAAATGGTGAGGGTTAACATTGTAAAGATTATATATGTTGCGGCGGGCACCTTGAAACTGGTACTGCCTAGACGTCTATCCATCTGAAGGGCTTGGAACACTGCGTAAGTCTGTTGCTGGAGCAAGGGAACATGATAAAGTATGGATGTTGACCATATGGGGATTATCCTCAGCAAGCATTTCACCTCCTCAACTTGCTGGATGCTGCAAAGTTTCCATGGGTTGGTAGCTGTACCATCCAAGTTAATCTGATTTTCATCTGTAATGATTGCAGCTTTGTCAAGACACCTGCAGGGGTAATTATGAAAGAAAACATATCGATCATGTTGTTGTATAAAATGATTGTCATGATTAGATGGTGTTCAGAAATTGATCCTTCTAACCTAAATTGTTCTGTGCGAGGAAGCTTAGAGTTGATAGATTTGGCAGGAATATAGTTGAAAAGAGGCATAGCTGAATTATCAGGAACCTTGAGGCCTCGTTTCTTGGTAGCAGCAACAAGTACTTGTATTATACTGGTTATGGGGCTGCCTTGAGGTTTCACTATAACATAAATGCTCGTTCCCACGAAGAACATTACACATGAAAGGAGCATTAGAAATGCAGGAATCCCCAAACCAATAGCCCAGCTAACATTTGATTGAATATAGACAATGCCAGTTACCGAGATCATCACCGCAAAAGTGAAGGTAAAGTAGTACCAATTGAAGAAGCTAGTGATACCCCTCTTGCCAGATTCAGTGCTGGGATTGAATTGATCAGCTCCGAAGGCTAGGTTGCAAGGCCGGATGCCACCAGCTCCGATTACCAAAAAAGCAAACCCACTTAATAAGAAGGCTAGTTGCCAGCTTGTTGGCCCAGCACACACAGCACCTGGGGCGCACTTTGGAGGGTGCATGGTGGAGATTGCCGCTGTTAGCATCAATACCACCATCCCCTGAAACACAAAAATAATTATTATGATAAGCAGTCATCCACAGCAGGAGCATATATTTTTTTTATGATAAGCAGTAATCCACAGCAGGAGCATAGATTTAAAAAAAAAAAAAAAAAAAAAAAACAAAAACAAAAGAACAGCCACAGTTATACATAAAAAAAAAGAAAAAAAAAGAGAAATCTATCGTGACTGCATTTATACTGCCAAGAACTCCACGTAGACAGGAATATTTTTTTTGCTTTAGAGATGACACCTATAGATACTAAAGTAACATAAAGTACTGTAATTTCGATGAATAAAACATAAAACTAGGACAATTTTTTCCTTTTACTTTAGAGGTGACAGCTACATATACCAAAGTTCCATGAAATTATATTAAGAGAAAAATGCATTTTTATTTCCATATTATGTGAAAACAAGATATACCTGTGCTGTAAGACTCATCATCAACTTGAGACCATGTTGAGAAAATGTCATAAAGAAAAGTTTAGACTCTTAATTTGTTTCATTCTTGAAACCGTTCGGTAGCAGCTGTATACTTAAAGCCATCTCTATGGTTTTTTTGCAGGGTCAAAACTAGTAGTATCAGTCTCCGACACTTACTTCATTATTGAACACCTTAAAGAAAAAAAAAAACCTTTCAAACCATTGAAGAGGGTGAGTTAAAAGGCAAAGAATTACCAAGAAAGAAAAGACAGAAGCAAAACCCAAGGTCCAGTAACGTCCAAAGTAAGTATCAGAGAGGTAAGCTCCAATCAGAGGTGCCAGGTTTGTCGTGCCATTAAAGACATTAAGAAGTGTTGTGGCTGTGACACTCTTCATGTTGAAAACTGTAGTCAGATACACAGCAAGATTTGTCGAAGAGCCAACTGTACCAAGCTTCTCAAAGGTCTCATTTCCTGCACGTATATATATGTTTTACATATGTATAGATCATGAAGAAAAGGATCATATATATATATATATATATATATATATATATATATATATATATAAAGTTATGTGTGAACCTACCTATGACAAAGGGCATGGCTTTAATTCCTCCGTATTTAATCTCTGGCTCATCATTTGAAGTGGTTTTCTCCTCCTTTAAATTTCCGTTCTCCATGGAGATCTCAAGGGTTGCAGGTGTCTGCTTCTCCTCATCCCCCATGTTGTCGCAAAAATGATATTAATTTTGTAACACTCTTTTTCCTATGAAGATAGAATGAAAGATGTGAGAATGTTGGTTGATACGTGAAACTTTTATTGTAAATGTTGCTGCCTCTAAATAGAAGCGCCGGTAAGTCAGCCGAAACACAAATGGTCCACCGCCTCTAAATAAAATAAACACTATCAAATTTAATAGTTTTATTGACCTAGTTTTTTATGAATATTTACTCTCACAATTTATTCCGACGATTTGTATTTGTAAAGTCGAAATAATTGTAAGAAAACATAATAACAACACCCAATGATACGCTAACACGTATACAAATAAAGGATATGGTAATCTCAAAGATTCCATATGTCTTGTGGTCGACTCTTTTTGTGTACGCAGCATCCCCATTATTTCATGAAAATTTGCAAGTGGCTGGTCATAGTTTCCACTCCAATTCTTTCATCATAATGTTTGAGAAGGTTTTTCTTTCATTTATTTCATGAAAATTTGCAAGTTGTTGATACAAAATATTCATGTTATTGGAGGGGAAACTCAGTAACGAGTTTTCCACGATCAGATTACTTGTATGTTTTTCCTAATCTTAGACTTTAGCTTATAATTTAGACATTAAATCCCGCATTAATATGTATAGGTGTCGTGCTGCTTGTGTATATTATTATTGTTTATATCATTTCAGGTATATGATATTTGGTGTCATATATTGATGTATTATCACTTGGTCGAACAGATTCATTGTCTGTCCTAAACTATGAAATCTATCATGTGATCAATAAAGTACAGGAGTTTTGACCTTGAGCAGCTGCAACAAGCAAAGAAAATGGCAAATCTAAAGCTAACAAGATGCAAATTATTGAAGTAGTGTATAAATAATTTTTTCCTTACCAAGAAAACTAACTAAACATGCCTCCACAATTCAAATGGTGTGGTGTGTGACAGTTTGTACAACAATCAAAATTCTTTTTTCATTGTGGCATTAAGAGCAGCGGATCAATTTCTTTCTAGTAGTGTGATGTATTCTCACGAAAAAGGTTCAATTGAGCTGTGGTGGAAGTTTTTTTTTTCTTCTTTCTTTTCTCTCTCATTCCTTAGAAAATCATGCCTAAACTTTTTAAAAAACAATTATGTCATTCAGTTTATAATCTTATAGATTTTAAAACTCCTTTTAATTACTGTTTATTTAGCTTTTGAACCTTTTTGAAGTTTAGATTTTTTTTAATTTTATCTCTAGACATTTTATTCAATTTAATTTTATATATATATATATATATATATATATATATATAGTTTGATCCCTTTACTTTTAATTGCTCTATTTCTATGCTTTATACTATTCTTGATTATTTTTTCTTGCAATTTCATCCCTTTTTATTTTATAGTAATTTTTAATTTATTTTTGGTCTTCATTTTTTTAATTACTATATTCTTATTCTTTTCTTGTTTATTTTTTTTTCAATTTTATCCCTCAACATTTAATTTCATTTTGTTTTCTATCCAATATTGGTTCTCATTCTTTCAATAACTTTTTATATTTATCATTTTCTGAGTTTTTGTTTTTTTACAATTTAGCTCTTAATTATCTTCTTTCATTTTTTATACCATATTTGGTCTATATTGTTTGAGTTTTTAATTATTTTACAATTGGATATTTTACTTTGTTATACTTTTTTGTGATTGCCCTCCAACAGAGTAGTTCTTTATTAAAAATTGATTTTAAAAAAAATCATCATTTGTCATTTGGTTATTAAGCCCTTAGCTTCAATATTTGTTGCGTTTTTGTTTTTTAAGTTATCACAGTTTCATATCCCAAATAATAGCTTGGTCAAGTTAACCATAATTGCTTTAGATTTTTTTTTTCTCAATTTGTTTTTTTATAAAACTCGTTTTTTTATATATATAATTTCATACTTTGGCGTTAAATTATTGGCCCTTGACCCATGTTATTTTTTTACTTTTCTTTCTTTTGAGTTATCTCGGGTGTGTGTTAATCAAGTTAACCTGGGTTAGCTTATATTTTCTTACTCAATATTATTTTTATTTAACTTTGGTCTTTTTTGTTAGGTTCAACTTTTGAAAGTCTAATTTTTTTTTTTATTTCGATCTCATGTTAGTTGAGTTAACTCATTTTTTTCCTCAATTTTTTCTGACTTTAATTTTTTTTTAATTTAATCATTTTGAATAAATTTATTTGTCCTTGAGCTTTATCATTTTTTTGCTTCTCTTTCTATATTATTTCGAGAGGGGTTTAATCAAGCTAACTCAAGTTAGCTTAAGTTTTCATTCACAATAGTGTTTTATTTAACTTGGGATTGTTTGGTTGAGTTCTTCTTTTGAAAGTCTATTTTTTTAGTCCCAGTCTCTTGTCATGGGTGGCAGGGTAATCAAGTTAACCTAGATTGACTTAAATTTTTTCCCCTCTATTTTTATGATTTGTTTTTTTAATTTTATCATTTTGCAATAAATTATCAGCCCTTGAGCTTAATTATTTTCTCATTTTTTTTCCTGTTTGGTTATTCTAAAAGCAGGTTGGTAAAGTTAACTCGGATTGTCTCAAAATTCTTTTAATGTTTTTTTTTTTTATTGAAATTTTTGGCTTAGAATTCTTTTGATGTTTTTTTTTATTGAACTTTGATTTTTTTACAAGATCATCCTTTTGATATTTTTTTTTATCTCAGTCTCATATCACGGGTTATTAGTTCATCAAGTTATCTTGAGTTAACTCAAGCTTTCTTTTTCAGTGTTATATTTTTTTTATTTTTTTCTATTTTAGACATTAAGTTATTAGATTTTAAATGTTATAATTTGTTTTCGGTTTTTTTTATGAAGATTCTTTTGATCTTATATCTTAAATTATATTTTTATTTAATATAATTTGAGTTGTGTCGAATTATTATTATCTAAATATTTTTTTAATATTTTTTTTTTTGTTATACAATGCACGACATAACTACAGCCACGTATCTTGTTGATAGCTAATTACAGTCCTGGTGCCTATAAGAGACAAACCTCGAGAGGATGAGGAATCCACCACGGCACCAAAATATTTTCTTTTTTTTGTACGGTTTTGGTTGAGAAAATAATTTTGAACACATCCTTCCCAACTAACATTCTAAGACTTGTGTCTACATAACTACCATTTCCAACCAACGTTCCTGGTCAGTTAGAACCTATAATAAATACCCCTACAAGTTCTCCAAGTCTATTTCAATTTTAACCTCAAATTCCTACTTTGTGCTATGACAATTAAATTTCAGTTCTAAAGAAAATAAAATATTTATTTTATCTTAGATTTATCTAAATTTAAACAAAAACATCATAGGAAATGATTTATATTATTATTTAATACATTATTTTAAGTAAACTTTTTAAATTTAAAATTTATATAAACTCATGTTATCTTGTATTACTAATTAATTTTAATTGGAAAAAATGAGACAATGAGATTTGAATTTGTACAATTAATTGATTATAAATAAATAAAAAATAAAGTATCATTTGATTAACAATATTTAGATATTATATTAAAAAAATCATCTCAACTAAAAAAGTTAAGTTATTAAATAAAATCTTAAAATATAATTTATACACACCTCCAAAACACCAAAAATGTTTCTAAACCATTTACCAATCTCAAAACT
Source organism: Populus tomentosa (assembly GCA_018804465.1). Lineage (NCBI taxonomy): Eukaryota > Viridiplantae > Streptophyta > Magnoliopsida > Malpighiales > Salicaceae > Populus > Populus tomentosa. The sequence goes on from CM031969.1 coordinate 33,762,492, forward strand.
CCTCAAAATCACCTATAAAAACTGAAATCATTTAGAAAAAAAATTAAAACAGAATCTACTCTCTTTTTTAGATATGTTTGTAGAAAAATCCCACCAAAATCGAATTTCTTTTCTCGGATGGAGCATATTGACACTAAAAACGACAAGTTTCATTATTAAAAAATAATCAAACCAATAACTTTTTCTCACCTTGTAATTTTGAGTGATTTTCTCTTTCTTTTTTATAATTTAAAGACTGGAAAATGAAAGAAAATAACTTTTAAACTAAAATAAAAATTATCATGAATTTGATGTTAGTCATATATTTTTTTCTTTGTTTTACAATCCAATCCTATTTCTTTTAATTTCATAATTTTACCATAATTGTAATACTAAGCCATCTAATTTGAATGATGTAATTAAAATGAGAAAGAAAATAAGGAAAAAGATAAAAAAAAAAAATCAGTTCCTCTTATTAGGCAATGTGATCAAACAATTTCTAATTATAGAAAGTTGCCGTTTGTTTTCTTTCACGTCCTCTTATTTTATTAGCCATGTCCTCAACAAGTTCTTCCAAGTGATAGTTTATTAACTTGTGCATGTCTTGATGCCCCTACTGCAAAATTTGCTTTTTTCGATCCTGCGACAGCACAGACTGCCTTAAAATAATTTTTTCAAGCTGAATAATGTAGATTTCGACAGCACAAAAGTTGATTCTTTTTCCTTTTTTGGCCATAAATACCAAATACATTCCAGTTGCGAAAAGGCAAAGGGTCTAGTAAACGCGTAGGAAGCAATAATTGATGGACATGTCACGCTTTCAACACTGAACACATGCTGTAAATGCATGCATGATATATATGATGTGAAAAGGAAGACCTGAGAGTCAATATTAGAGACATTTTGGACACTACTGAATCTACCAGTCTTACACAACAAGTATAAAATGAATTATATATATATATAGTCAAACAGAAAATTTCAAAACACGGATGGATTTAATGATGAAATCTTGTCGTTAGAAAGTATTTTGTTTTATCTGTTGATATATGAGATCACCCCGGGCTTTAGCTGTCCTTGGTATATCTCCTTTAGGCACAAAATGCTGGGAAAAGAATGCCTCACTCTTCTCCACGCGTCAGAATTTTTTTGGATCTATAAACAAATTATATGAAAAAATGCTATAAAACAATATCTCAATGGCATTAAACAACATCAAACAATCAATTTAAATTGAAGAAAAAAACAATTACTAATGTCTATAAAAAATCAATTAAATTGAAGAATAAAATTTTCTTAATATAAAAATCAATTACAAATATATATACAAATCATTTGTAAGCTCCAGCTGCAGATGAAAGGGGAGGGGGAGAAAAATCTTGTGGAGATTTGCAAGGGAGATAATGACTAGATAAGTATGCGTTATACTTTGCCATGATCTCCTCCAAGTTCTTTTCCTATGCTTTATACTTTGCTTTTATTTTGGCCCTTAGAGAACCAACTCGTTGTTCAACTAAGTCCTCAATGTCTATTGATAGTTAACTCGTGCTAGATTATGGGGTGTTTACTTTCGAGACACTACAACTCGATCTCATATCTTGGGTTATAGTTATAGAAATACCATAAACTTGATTCCTATTGGGTCTACTAGTTACTTCAATCTCTAACCACAAATTTGGATCGTATTCTAGATAAGATGAAGGGTCCTCTCCATGTTTTGCATGCATGGTAGTGTTATATTGTTCCTACAACACTGAAAAACAAGTTAGAGAAATGGATTAAAAATTATTTTTCCAAGCAATATACAAAAAGGCTTTAAAGTCTACTTACAATAAACACTTTTACTCGGTTATCAATAAACAGTTGCACCTATTTTTGTCTATCCTCCCTACACATATCTGTTCTTATATACAACTCCATCGGATTAGGCTCGCGTCCAAGCTTTGTAGCCTACAAAATAAGTATGTTAATTATTAGTTAAACACAAATTATAGGTATCATTTTTAGAAAAATACTTGAAAACTTGAAATTAACGCAGGCTCTCTTATTAGATGCTTTGCATAGTTTGTAGAAGGAAGTGACATGCTGGTATGATTTCTAATAAAACCACAAGTCTTCTTATTTATGTTTGAGGATCCACATCATGAACACCTCTTAAAACCTTTATGGCGATGAATAAAACTCTAAATATCTCTATTAGTAGCTCTCAGTGATGTGAGAAGGTTAACAATTCTTTCACACCCCAAAGTTATCTAACTCAGCTTTTCTTTTATCATAGGTGTGTAATTCATTCCAAAAATCACACAATTTGGTTTAGAAGTTCGTAAAACTAAAAAAATATATGATGAAATAAAAGATTAAAATTTTATAAAAAAAATATTTACTTCACATATTTAAACTTGCCTAGTGATGTTGTGATTTTCCTCACCTTGCTTTTCCACCCTTGAGTTTGTCTCATCCCACAAAAAAATTTCCTTGAAATCATTTTTGTTAAATAATTAGTTCTCAAATTTGAAAAAGATCTTTAATCCATTAAAAGTATTGATTACTTACTAACCCCGAACTTTCCCTACCAAGCATCAGCTACATGCCTCCATTTTAGATCTTTAAGTTGGCTCTACTAAAATAGAGACATCTCTATCAATACTTTCATCGTTGATGTTATTGTTCTAGCAGCTTCTAAATTTATAAACTAGAAAATGAAATAATTATCTCCAAGCTATATAAACACAATAACATTAATTTAGTACAAACATTTAAACAAAATTAGATTTTATTATATTTTTAAATTTGGCTTTTATTATGCAATTAACCTGCCAAAATATGGATCCCTGATAGATAAGACCTAAATCTACGACCATTAGTCGATTAGTTAGCATCATTAGATGATACATCAGGTTCCTCTTTATGATTGACACCTAAATAAATGTAAGGGTTAGGAACACTACTGCTTGATAATACAATACCGCTCCATTTTGACCTTGTACTTTTCTACGACATCTAAATAATATATCTAAATAGCTAAGAATATTCAATTAAGATCTCAATCAATGATTTATGTTTTTTTAGTTTTAGTGCATCTATTCATTTTTAACAAAATTTCAAAAGCACATCCCCTATATGGGACTCAACCCAATACATTTTGAAAAATATAGTTAAACATGTCATTGCAAACTAGTGCCATATCATTGCAAGCTTTTTCCATATCATTACAAACATATTCATTTCATAATATATTTGTGCTCCTATCTAAACATTAAACTTGTATTATGTTGTAATCTCACATCTTAATCACTAACCATCACTATCAACAAAGTCCATTCTTATAAAAATAACAAAAAAGTAACTTTAAAGTTCAAATACACAATCCACAAAGAACATATTGGGCTATATGATAGAACAACACACGACAAGTTCATTGCAGCATAAAAATCACATATAGTTAATAATCTTGCTAGATTATAAGTTAG